>CAMTDV010000001.1:22721389-22739602 GCA_947069175.1 Scalesia atractyloides
TAATGTTCGATCAGACGATAGGTTGGAGTGAATAAGTTTGGAACCATTTGGTTCAACTCCAAGAACCTCTTGTTGTAAGTAGAGTGATCACCCTCTTTTTGCTTTAAGGCATGAAATTCATCCTCCAACTTCTTAATTTCACTTCTAGGACAGAAACGCCTAGTCATGATTTCCCTTAACTCCTCCCACGTTAAGGCCATCGCATCTTCAGTTCCCCTCTTCCCTTTCTCAGTATTCCACCAAGTGAGAGCTACACCAAGTAGTCTCCCGGTGGCGTAACGAACCTTGCGATCCTCAGGACAATCGCAGTTTAAGAAAACGTTTTCCATCTCCTCGAACCAATGTAGGAGAGCAGTGACTCCCTCAGTCCCTTCGAATTTTGGAGGATCACATGACTTAAAATGTTTGTAAGAGCATTTGATGGTAGGAGGGTTGTCGATGTTCTGGTCCTGTTGTTGAGGAGGGTTAGTAGGATTTGCAGCAAGGGCTTGTTGTACTTGTACAACGATGTCAGGCAATATCGTGGCCATTTGATTCGCGATATGTGTGGCCAAACGTTCCTGAGTCTTTCCCGATCTTTACCCCTTCGATGCTGTCTAGATGACATCTACAGGATCATAAAATGAGAAGATTGTGAGTTTATGGTATCTTTTTAGGTGTCATGTGTCTTTAAGAAAATGAAAATAACATAAATATCAATAATGCAACTACATCCATAGGATGTCTTGGGTTCGCTCATGTTGGGCCTCAAATGTCCCCCATACCTTCACCTACATAGTCATGTGGGCCCCCATGGCTATTGGCTTGGTAGGATTCACATTAGTATTGGCAATTTAACACTCGCATCCCCCGAATGCAAACCACAAAATATGTTCATGAGATGTTTGGTCGGAACGTGTCCAGGTGTAGACACAATGACAACTCAAAGTGGGATTAGCTCACACGACGTTTGGTATAGCATGCTTTGGCCTAATAGGTACTTCGTACTCTCATCGTTAGTCCCCAGGTAGGCAAACTGGTCCTTTATTTTGGATTTATACGAATGCCAGCCTAGACAGGACGTTCCGACTACCGGTACTAGTACCCTTCCAGTTACTACATGCCCGTCATGAGAACTCACTTTGATGAGATCTGAAAACACGAAAATCATTGTAAAATCAATCATGATGTGGTGTGTGCTTTCATGGATGTGATATGTTATGATCATACGATTTCATGATAGGCATTATTTGATAATACATACTTATGAACATGCTTGTACAATATCAAACGTAACATTTAACATAAAACATATAAACATCATGAAATTTGGCATATAACACACAAAATTCTTATAAGTTTCTAATCGACTATAGTATAGGCTCTAAGGGTCTAATAACCTATCCTATATCCCTATAGTCATGGCTCTGATACCAATCTGTCACACCCCGACCCGCAGCGGAAATAAGAGTCGGGGCATAATTGGGTTATCACCAAAGCACATGACATTTACTATTATGTTTCATAATTAATAAAGTCAAAGTTACATTTTCAAACATCCAAACATGTTCATTCAATACAAAGGAAATAACCAAACATAACAATCCCAATACTAAATCGTTTATTCTTCTAATCCAGGTCCTATGTGTTCCTAGCTGCTGCTGGTTCACCTGTATCATGTGTAAAATGGGAGTTTTTGGGTCAACATAAGTTGGCGAGTGAACCTTATTAGATAAACATTTGATAATGATTTTTATGGTTAGTTTATCAATGAAATATTGTGCATAATCATAAAAGAGCAAATGTAAGTAATCAAGCATTGGCAGATAGCAGTTACAATTATAACATACAATAACACTTGATAGCATACATGAACATACCAATATCATACGATAACTAACATAAATGAACTGTGCGATCAAGGCTCAATCAAACGGAGCCGATCGTATTGCATGTACTGAAATGTAAAATGAACTGTGCGATCAAGGCTCAATCAAACGGAGCCGATCGTATTGCATGTACTGAAATGTAAAATGAACTGTGCGATCAAGGCTCAATCAAACGGAGCCGATCGTATTGCATGTACTGAAATGTAAAATGAACTGTGCGATCAAGGCTCAATCAAACGGAGCCGATCGTTGCGGGCACGCCAGGTTCAACCGCATAATAAAATGGGGAACAAGCTCAAACCTCATAAATGGGGAGCGGCGGCCTCGGCAATTGCATGTACTGAAATAATAATTTGCATCCAATAATAACTACTTAACAGCAACAAACTAAATACACATGTCATGATATGATGTATGCACAATAGTTTAGTTATAATATGTATATAAACAAAGACACATGATACACCCCAAAAACGTGATTAAAACGGGGAATTTGAAAGGTTCACTCACATTGGGTGCGTTGAATTGGAGATGGTGAGATGCGCACGATTTAGATGAGCGGATCGACAAGGAACACTAACCTAAATAATAATGGAAAAATATATTAGATGGATGGATTTTATTAAGGATTTTAATGAAATTTTTAGATATATTTTTGTGAGTTTATGGCTATTTTCTATCTTTAAAAATGTTATTTTTAAGTATTTTTAATTGATTTTTAAATTAAATTAAATAAATAAAAATATAAAAAAAAATATTATTTTTTTTTTAGTGTTGACCGTTGACCGTTGACCGGTTCGGTCAGCGGATAATTCTGCGCCGGGTGGGATTCGAACCGGCGACCTTCCGTTCGCGTGCACGCAGCTCTACCAACTGAGCTACGTGTCTAACCCGTTATAAACTCGTTTTTAATTATATTTATACACTTATTTGAATTAACCGAAAATTCCTTTATTTGCAAAAACGTTTTAACTCAATTGAACCGGTGCTCGTGACGAGATTCGAACGCGCGACGTGTAGTTCATGATGCACACAGTCCACCGCTGGACTGTGTGTCTAACCCGGTTATATTCTTGGTTTTTATTATACTTAACAACTATCTGTTTTAACCCGGTTTAGTTCTTGATCAAAAAGGCAGGTTATTACACAAGGCGTGCGTGTAGAAAGGATCGAACTCGGAACGTGTGTGTGAAATTTGCACACAGTCCACCGCTGGACTGTGTGTCTAACCCGTTTAAAATACCGTTTTTAATTATTCTTATGTTCTGTTATGACTTCATCTTCTTCGCCGATTTACACAGACATCATAATTCGACTGGTTATGATTGATTTGTGATTTATACAATTCTCAGACATTAACAGTAATTCAAAAGTAAGGAATGGAGAGAGTTTAAGGAACAGAATATACCGATTGATGTTATTCACAGAAATCCGGCGGAGGTTCGTCGGTACTGGAAATGAACTCCGGCTGTTGAAACCAATTAACAGCGTTGATCGATTATTCATAAAGTTGAGTCACTTAAACAAGGTTTAAAAGAAGTTTAGGATATCATACCAGCTCACAGTGTGATTCCGGCAGTCTCAGAGATTTTCCGGCAAAGATAAGATTTTTGATAAACGTTGACTAGGATCGATTCTGATGATGGAGTTGTGTTAGAGACTGATTAATCACATGTTTTAAACAGAAAGAGTCGGAGGAATTACCGTGAGAATGTGAGTCCCGGTTTTCCGGTGACTTGCAGAAATTTTCCGGGAACTGATTCAGATGATCTTATGGTTCAAAAATGCGACGAAAATGAAATTGAGTATTGATATGATAGTTCTGACTTGCGAGAATGATCTGAAGCTTGAGTTAAATCAGAGCTTTGATGAATTTTCGGTTTCAAAAGCCGAAAATGAGAAGACTTAAAGTTTCAATCAATTTTAACTTGATTAGAAACCGTAATACATCGGTTATAAGCTGATCAAGTGAATTAACAACGATTTGACGATTGGTTTGCCGATTACCGTTATTCAGATGGCATCATCGGTTAAATTGAGTTTGTGTATAAGTTCCATTTGTTTTCCTAGAGTTAACAGAAAACACTTTGTGGCGGAGTGGTTTAGGGAAGAAATGTTAAGTCGTTGTAGCGACTCAGTTGACCCGGGTTCGAGTCCCGGCAGCTTCATATATTTTTTATTTATTTTATTTTAACTTTTTATCAAATATAATTTTTATAGTTTAGTTTATTTATTAATTATGTATCGTTTTAACTCAAAATAACCATAAATAATTAATGCACTTTTATAACTTGGTACTTGATTACAAAACGGAGCGGGTTTTGGAGACCCGATTTTTACAAATGTTACAGTTTGATCTTGATCATCTGCTTACTTCCTTGAAATTTGACTTTTAGTGCGTTCCAGATGGTTTGAGTAGTGTTATCATGTTGTAACAAAATGAATATATCTTCCTTAATGGCTAGTTGCATTATGTTCATCATCTTCTTTTCACGTTTGAATAAATCCTTTTCTTGATCATTTTATTGCATTAATACTTTCTCGAGACCATTTTCTCCCACCGGAACCTTATACCTTTCCTCTATTCCATACCAGTTTTCAAGGTAATTTACCTGTACCCAGTTTGTACTTCATGCCAGCCCTTATAATCTTCAAGATACATTAGTTTTGGTGGCTTAGCCATAGTGCCCATTTCATTATCTAAGTTTAAGTTTTGAGCTGCTGCGGTTGTGACTGCGGATGTAGCAAACACGTTATAAAATTCTTCCTCCATTCTTACTGAAAAAATTGATTAACACTTGATTGGTGGGAAATGGATTAAATGCGATGTGACACTTCGTACGACCTGACACTTCGTGCGAAGTGTGATTTTTAGATTAAAAAGTTTTAGTACGATTTATCACTTTGTGCGATGTAACACTTCGGACGAAGTGGAACTTCAGTATAAATTAACTTTGGAAGTAATTGGCACTGCGCACGAAGTGATATTGTCAACTCGAACAAAGTAAACTCATAATTTCGCGTTTTTTTAGCCATTTTCGACATGAATTTGGTTGTTTATAGTTCTGATCTTTTCATGGGTTTGACTAAAATGGTTTTTACGTATAAATACTTAAAAAATTAGTCCATTTTGTCCACGAATTTGTTTAGATCTGATAAGAAATTAGAAGAAGTAGTTGTATAAGAAGTCTTCAACGGCTGAAACTTGATCAAATGTCTTCAAATCAGGCCTCCAGGCTCTGTTACCACTTGTGGGAGGATCGGTTGTCCTCCGAAAGCACAAGACCCGACTTGAGCTAATTAACGTGCGTGGAATTCATCATTAACTAGTTGACAAGATCAAATATACTGTTTCAACGCTTCAGCTTCAATAATATTGAATAAACGTTTACAGTTTAGAAGAAAACTAACAGGGCTTTGCCTTACAATAAAGAAAACAACTAAGGACTCAAGACCCCAACTCAACTATTTATAGACATGACAACTTCGTAGGTAGTGGCCCAAAAACATACAAAACATTAATAATCTAACATTTAAGCCTTGTTACATACACGACATGACCTTAAGACGTAGGCTATAGACATTATGCACAAACACTTAAACCTTGTAATGAAGTCTTCAATGTCGTCATTGTCTCTTCGCCAAATGTTCAGGATGTCTGTTGAATCTTTAGTATGATGATTCTGCTAGCTAACGTGCTAAAGAAATTTGTTTGTAAGTCGGCCCAAGACTCTATCTTGCCGATAGGTAAACTATTAAACCATGTGCAAGCAGCGCTCGACCAAGCACCACATAGGGTGGGCCTAACGACCAACTAAGCACGCGTTGTGAAAACTCGGATATGATCGTTTGGATCAGATGGGCTTGTAAATTTTCTCACATGGGCAGAAGTTTTGCCTTTTCCAACGGGGCCAAAGTGATTTACCGAATGAACTTTGACTGTTATGAGGCCACAGCTATCAAGTATACCAACGTATAATTGTCTTTAGCATTCGGATTGTACGTTGCGTGTACAGGGGGCTTGTAGGTTGTGTGACCTCCTTGCATTCTGTTGGTGTAAACACTTGTGCTATCTCCCTCTTGATATGTAAGATCAAACTCCTCAGTCTTTGTGTCCCACTCATCAAGGATCAGGCGGGGACCTAGGTGCTTCCTGATAGGGGCTCGCCTCCGAAGATATTTTGTGCATAATTGCCCCCTAATTCTAAGTACTTTTGTGACTTTATAGTTGAAAATGCTGTCTAAATCGTTCCTATTTGACAAATGTAGGTTTCTAAGGTCTCGGGATGAAAAGAAGTGAAAAACAAACACAAACGAGACAAAAATCAAAGATTCCAAGGCAATCAGCAAGTTCCCAGATTTGGCATGGTCGTGCTAGCTTAAGCATAGTCGTGCTTAACACTCAGGAGCACAAATTTAACAAGTCAACCCAAGAATGGTCAACAAAAGTCCATGATATGATAAGGCACGGCTGTGCACACCTAGTCACGCACACGCTTTGCTAAACACAAATCGTAGAATCTTCGAATCGTAAGAATGGCACTTGTTCAAGCCTTTTCGGGACACTTGTCCATGCACGACCATGCATGCCCATGCACACTCATGGCGGTAACAGAATCTCAACGGATTGTACAGAGAAAATACAAAAAGGACAACCAGTTATCAGGGCCAATTACTAGGCACGGTCATGCCTCCTCAAGCACGCCCGTGCTCCCGTGCACCCAAATCTCCATTCCACAGGTGCCATTTCTTGAGAGGATTCTAGTGCCTCTCCCCTCTACCTTTCTCTCCAAAATATGGCACCAAGTAGCTTAGTTCACTAGAAGTGTAATAATGGGAGATGAGAGACACTTGTTGCACACATATTTGCACTTGCACTTGAGCTAGAGCTTGAGGATCATGAAGAGTGGTAATCGCCATTGGTGAAAGTGTTAAGATTTTCACATGGTTGTAATTCTGCTCATATTCTTCGATTTCATAGTCATATTAATCTAGTATTTTGTCTTTTACTAATTCATGGTTTATTATCTTTCATGACAATATTGCATAACCCCTTTGAAACTAAATTACTTAACCACTTAATTTAACCACATTAATTTAACCTAACTTTACTTGACTAAGGTGTGCGTACCGCTTCTGGTACCTTTAATAAGATCTGGTGTTCTTGATAACCTTGGGAGGTGAAGCTTATTAGTACACTCATGGTGTGTAGCAACCCATATACTAATAAGGGAAATCCGAACTTGGCCTATCAAGATTATTATTATGTAGACACCTAGTATTGAACAAGATTTGGGTGACAAGTTTCTGGTATCGAACCAGATCTTGGGGTAATAAAGGTTTGTTAATATTGCATTGAGATCTTTTGGGGAGGCTTCTGTTAATGCACCAATACGAATGGGGGGGGGTTAAAAGTTAAGATAATAAATTAATGGCGGAATAAGGAAATCCGGTTAAATATAAGAAAACCGGTAAAATGACCTATTTTGCTTATTCGATAACTTAACTAATTTGATGACTAAATCTCTTCGGTAATTTAAAAGAGCCCTAAACGTGATCCAATTTGTTAAGCTTGAAATGAACCACTAACAAAGCAAGTTATAAAAGGATAATATAACCAAGATGACTTTAAACCAATCTTGTTGTATCGTTTACTAGTCGAAAGGCTTGGAAAAGTTCCTTGCGGACATATTTCCAAACCGATCTATCAATATATTGTGGCAAGATTGAAGGATGTTGGCGACCAGACCCAGGAAGCCACTTCTAATTTAAATAAAACGATAGAATTGAAGACTTAATCATTTTCCTCATTTTATAGTATAACTATATTAATAAAGAAAGACTTATCCAAGAGTCCTATATTACTATTTTGGTCTACTAAACCAATTACAAATAAGGATGGTCATCATAATAATAATAATAAATGGTTGAGTAGAGGAAACGTATCCTTAGGCGATACTTGGTTCTTATCTATAGCTATAATATACACGATGGGTTCTCTTCCCATTGTGTGTATTTAGTTTAAAAAAATCATTTTTATAAATTTAAAACTAGATAGTCGTGTTAACACACTTAAGTGTGCTTATTATTACTAAATTAATACACCTATTTCACACCTATTAATAAATTTAAAACTGGATAGTCATGATAAGTGTCTTTGTTACCATGTTGTCAACTCTCATCCCTATGACCGGCAAGTACGTGCGATGGTGCGCAGTCACGGGGAGGTGTCTCATAGTCTAATGTGCCCGTAGTGTTATCCCATAATTGTTGTGTATGGGCGCACATTTGCATGTACACATCAGTGAGCAGAGTTTGAGGCTTTATGAGCCAGGAGGCAGGAGTTTCCCCCTCAGGCAATAATGCTAAGAGCTGCGTGGCTGGGTCCAACGATTGGACATTTGGGATTGCGATTTGGTTCGCTTGCGCAATGCTCTAGTAGAAAGTGTTAGTGTTGTATTCCAGATAATCATACTCGTTGTCATGGGTTTCGGGACCATGTGAGGTGGTCTCTACCATCGTAGACTGAGTTTGAACCAAACTATGAGAAAGGTGTCGATTAATTAGCCATGAGATCTAAATGAAGAGAAAAAAGATGAAAGCTGTTCTAGCAATGGGATGGCGCCAATGAAGAAACATCGGTTCAAATGCGTTTGGGATTAGAATCAAAGAGGTAGTCTCGACATGGGGTTAATCTCTAATCTCTTCTTGATCGACTGGGCTTATAGTGATCTGCAAAACAAAACTTGTGAAGCTCGTTACGAAAAGGAGAGGTGGGGGTTCTTCTTGTAACCACCCTCTTGCGTGAGAATAAGTATGGCTTCAAGAAAAATAAAGTTGAGTGTGTTAAGAGTGAAAATGAGAGAATTCGAAGTGGTTAAAGGTTGGTATTTATAGCCGAAGAGTGTAGCCATACGTCGCCAACAAGGAATATCCGGTTTGTTCTTTCTAACACGACAATTAGTATTTGCAGAGTTGGAGGGACGTTGGCACATAGTGATTGGAGCCACGTAGCCGGTTGAGTGTACTTATTGTCGAATCTATCATCAGATGTGAGTAGAGATAATGGAGTAGTGAAATGGCGCCGCTGATTAGCTACACGACACTGTCCTTTTGTACGATTTGTCTCCTGCACGATTGGTTATCACGGGAGCCGTATGGGCAGAACCTAACACACACTGATTGGCTGTAGGCTCCTGCCACTTGTACTGGTTGTACCTTTATGAGCTGTCATGTTTGCGTGTATGGTTGTGACACTTGCATAGGACGTTTGAAAAGGCTGAGTGTTGCTATAATTGTGAGAACCGACACTCTCTAGTAATGTCCGTACAATTAAAACAGTCATTTACATTATACAATTATGTGTTTTGAATTCTTGAACTGCATGATTACATGGCATATATCTAGAAAACTCACACAATACATTTTAATGAGGCATATTATTCATTTTATTGGTCGCAACTTGAGACAGTGTAGACAATGCACTAAAACAACTAGGACACTTATCGGTTAGACTAGTTATGTCAGCATGGTTCTAGTACTCAGCTAAATGACAGATCTAGGACTTGGATGTGAGTTCAATATCAACTATATATTAAATCTTATGTGGGAAAACAAGGATTTATGATAACACACTCCTGAAATAATACATATACTAAAAATTGTCCGAAAGACAACATAAGTGACAATTCAACACAATTTAGCATCCACTAGTTTATGTAATATTCAGAAATAGTGTTAAAAATCATAAACTACCTTAAAGATGTTGAATCCTCACTAAATAATCTAACTAAACTTAAAACTCAACCAAGACCCCCCCCTTATGATGGACGGCTACATGTGGGCCCCCCATGCGCACATGTTTTCCCATAATCTTGCTTAAGTTGTTAAGGGGTTAAAGGATTATATGATGGAAGAATTTGATGCATGAAGATATAAAGAGACATGATCTTACACTTGATCTTATCTTATCACATTCAACAAATTCTAACACAAACACCCCTTCTTCTTCCTCCATACCCACGGCCACACCACCTCCACTTCACCTCCATTTTGTTCATCTTACATGCAATCCAAGCTTATCCTAAGGTGTATCAAGCATAACTAAGAAGGTGTCAAGTCTTGGAAGTGGAAGGACCTATTTAAGGAGCTATTAACCATCAACATTCCTTCATCTTAATCTTCTAGTTTCTCTTTCAACTTTCCTAGCCACTAGAGCTACTGGTGAGTCTTCTAACACTACATTTTCCTTCATGTTACTAGTGTAAGGATAATGCACAAGTTAAACCATCTAAAACCTTCACTTTTAAAAGATGAACGAACACATGAACTAGTAACATAATCTAAAGAAAATAAACATATCTTGAAGATGTTATAAAGTTGTAGATGATTATTTTGTGTTATGGATGATGACCATCATATGTATACTTGCTAGAAATATAGATCTAACAAGTATACACATGGATCTTACAAGATCCCTGATGAAAGTGTTGAAGAACTTCTTATACATGAAAAATGAGCTTATTAAAGTGGTTCAAAATGATATATGATGTTTAAGTTCTTAAGATGATGTATGAAAAAAGTTGTTAAAAATGATTTTCTACAAAGTTTGTATATATTAAAAACAAGACATATTTTTATAGATGGATGAACATGCTAAATATACATTTAAAATACTACATGTTTTTATAAACTTTCAAATTCATGATAACATGAAAAATGCATTTTTATGCATATGCTAGGCTTGTAAGGTTGTTTTGGATGATTTGATAAGTTTTAAAAGCTTAAACACATATTTATAAACATGGAAAATCTTCTAAATCTAGAGGAAACTATGACGAAATTTTTATAAAATTTAAACACTTAGAAAAATATACTCTTTAACAAGGTTCTTACAAGTAAACTTGTTTAGAAATAGTAAATATAAAAATTTCCATATTTTTGTATAAAAATGCAAGCTAAGAAGGTATGGATTTTCTAAAATTAAAGATGGATATAAATATATATTTTGGAAAAATATATATTTAGTGATCATGAGAATCATGTGCTATGTGTTTATTATTTGTATTAGTTATATATATAAATTAGGAACACGAAATAATAATACAAATAAATACAATAAATATTGGGAAATAAAGATTACAAGTGTGTGTGTATATATATATTCATGCCTTGGACACAATTATTGGAAGATTCGAACACTTGGACATTTGGATCGACTATATAAATATTTCGGGTTAATATGTAATATATCGAAGCTTGGTAAATTATACTTTCAAAACCAAACAAGTGACAAAATATATATCTTTACAAGTATAAAAAATATATCATATTTTGTCAACTCTAAAAATATATTATTTTTGAAGGATATAAAAATATACGTTTCATAAACTTCTTAAAAATATATTATTTTTATGGAAAGCTAAAGATATATATTTTCTAGAATTAATCTTAAAAATAAACGATTTTTAAGATATATGAAAATACACGCATTTACCAAGCCTAGGATATATATCGAGCAGAAAAGAAAGAAAAATAAACTTACAGTAAGAAGGAGAGGAGGATGGATTGGAGGAGCAGCAGCTACTGATCTTGAGAGAGTATGCACAGCGGAAGATAGAGTTGAAGCTCCAGGAATTTTTTTTTTTTTTTTTTTTTTTTTTTTTATGTATGGGATATATTATGAAGTACAAGGGATATGAAGCTATTAAAGGTTTAGGCTAAGAAGTTTGAGATAGAGTTTAGTGTGCCATGAATGCTTAAAAATTTTTATTGCTTGAAATTTTTTTTATATCTTACAATCAGAAATCGAATGCCTTATATAGGCATTTTGAATCCTAAAAAGAATGGTCCTAATTAAATCGTACTAAAGTATACAGTAAAAGTAAAAGTAAACAGTAAAAGTATACAGTAATCTTAATTATTTGAGCTTATTTTCAAAGTAGTGGGGCCCGCATCAATTTGAATTCTTGAATTCTTCCGCATGTCTTGTTTTTGAGAATAATTATTTGGGTCCACATGTCTCCTTGAATTATTTGTGTATATAATTGTTGTGCAACCGTCATCTCTTGCGTCATCTTCTAGAAGTCTCTGTGTGTACTGTCTACTGATACTGGGCTGTCGTTGTTTTCTATGTCTGGATCTTCTGGTTCTTCAAGATTAACGATGTTTTGCAATTGAAGACTATCTCCTTCCCCTGCAAAAGGCAAGAACATTCTCCAATTGTGTTCTCCATATATTTGTGTGTAATGTCCTTCACCGAGTAGTTTGTATTTTTCCCATTGAAAACATTCTGGGATGTCTGTGGTTTGTTGATGTTTTTCTATGAAATTTTTAAAGGCTTTGGAAGGTTGGTCGATGGTTTCATCGATCCAAGGAAGAGTTGAGAAATCAATTGTGATATTTGTAGCTATTGTTTGTAGATAGTTTGTTGTAGGTTTATGGTCTATGAAAATTCGTTTTCGAGAAGGGATGTATGTGTAGGCATTTGAATATGGAAAAGATGCAAAAATCTTGCATCCTATTGTTGGAAATGTTGTGCGGACTGCGATGTTTCCTGCTATTAATAAGAATTTTTCTCCAAGCTTGTTTAAAAGATCTTCAGTCCTGTTGTTTATTTTTAATTCGATATAATCAATCATACCGTGATGGTAAAATTGAATAATCTGTTCATCTGTCAACTGTGTAGGGAAAAAGATTTGGATCAGGAGGAGTCCTTTTCCGTTTCCTTCATTGTCTGTTCTTTCAATAACTCTAAAGCCTGCTTTTTCGCTATCCATTCTGAAGGCCAAGTCTACCAGTTGTTGTTGGAGCTTGTATAAAATTAGAGGGAATTGTTCTACCACTTTCTTTGAAACCAGTTTTCGAAAATCCGGAAATCTGTCGGTGACCGGTTTTAAGCATTTCCACCATGGTGTGTCTAACATACGTACTCTGAATGAGTCGTAATTACAATGTATAACTGTATTTTCTTTTTTCTCTTTTTCCTCGAGTCTTTGTAATAACTGTGCATTTTTTGTCTCGATCAAAGCCAACTGTTGTTTTAAGAGGCTATTTTCAATTTTTTCTTGTATACACTGTGTATCTTTTTGTATTTGTATAATCTTTTCTTGTAGTTTTGAAATAACTTCCTCTTGAGCTTTAATTACTTGCTCAGGGGTCGTTTTTGTAACCTGTGTAAATGTCTTGACTACTTCAGGTTCAATGTAGAAGTCGTCTATACCAAAGGCTTCTCTAGCTACAGATAAGGCTTCATTGAATGATGTGTAGCCTTTCCATATTACTTGACCTTGGCATTGTATATATTTTCCCACTGATTCCCATTTATTAAAAATACCAGTTTTTAAACCTCTAAAAATTACATAATGTGTATATTTTGGTTTTTGTGGGCTTTGTGTAATAGATGTATTTGTATTTTGTTCATGAAAGTAAATACTTAAAGCATTTAAAACTTGAGCTTTAAAAGATGAAGCTTGCGGCATAGTTTGAACATGCCACAAGTTATCTAGTAAACACTCTTGTTTTTCATTTAATTGCATACCCACAATTGGTCTAAACTTTGT
Source organism: Scalesia atractyloides (assembly GCA_947069175.1). Classification (NCBI taxonomy): domain Eukaryota; kingdom Viridiplantae; phylum Streptophyta; class Magnoliopsida; order Asterales; family Asteraceae; genus Scalesia; species Scalesia atractyloides. The sequence goes on from CAMTDV010000001.1 coordinate 22,734,819, forward strand.
ACGTGGATCATTGCATTTTTGTAAAGCATAATTACCAAAGGTAATTATTGTATTTTGTGTAGGTTGTACTGGAGTTGTCCTTTGTGTAAAATGTCTAATTCTTGGAGGTTTAACTGCCATTGCTTTAACCTCAGATGTGTATAACTGTTGGTAACCACTGTCGGCTTGCTGTGTAAACTGTTGTGTATGAGCAGCTCGAATGGCTTGGCTCAATACCTTTTCTGTATCTTGTGATGGTTGTGTATACTTTGGCTGTATAAGATGTATAAGCTTTGCCTTTCCTTTATCGTTTGACCTGTCCATCTATAAAAATAATTTGTTAATGTTTCTAGATAACATGTCTGCTATACCATTGTTTTTTCCTTTATATGTTCAAAATTTATAGTATAACCATTTCCTTGAATAATATTTTGTAAATTTACCCATCTCGTTCTATTCACTTTTTTACTTTGATCATTTTTTATAAATTTAACTATAGCTTCACAATCTGTTCTCGCTGTAAATTCTTGTTGTAAAAAGATTTTAAATTTTTCTAAAGCATTTATTAATGCTTGTATTTCAAAATCTATAGTTGTCCAATTATTTTTGTTTTGAAAATTTCCACTAGTATAAGCACATATTTTTTCTTCATTTTTTGAACTGTATTTATGAGGTTTACATAAAAGTACTGCTCCCCATCCTTCTTTGCATCCATCTGTCTCAATAATCAAATAATCAGTAGTTAAAGGTAATTCTAATGGTTTAATATTTTTAACCTCCTTTTTTATTTCTCTTACTAACTTAGTATCTTCACTATTAAAATATCTTTGTCCATTTTTAGTGGTTTTACTATATAGTGGTCCTACTAATTTTGATAAATTTGGTATAAATTTTCTAGCATAATTTACTAACCCTAAAAATGCTTGTATTTGTTTTAGATTCTCAAATTTTTCAGGAAATTCCAATATCTTTGTAGAAATATGTGGTTGTAATTCTATTTTTCCATTTCCTAATTCTAATCCTAAAAATGAAATTTTTCTTTTAAATAATTCCATTTTCTTTTTTGATACTACGATCCCATTTGTTTTTATTTCACTGAATATTTGTTGTAAATGTTGTTCATGTTCTTGTATTGTATTACTTGCTACTAGTATGTCATCTATATATACTAAGCAGAAATCATATTTCAGAAATATATTATCCATAAATCTTTGAAAAATAGAAGGTGCATTTTTTAATCCAAAACTAAGCACATTCCATTCAAATTGACCTTCTGAACATGTAAAAGCTGTCAATTGTTTAAAATTTTCTTCTAATTGTAATTGATTATACCCAGATTTTAAATCAAATTTTGAAAATACTTTCTTTTTCTGTATTAAGTTTAATAATGTATCTTTATTAGGAATGTTATATCCATCGTCTATTGTATTATCATTTAACCTTTTATAATTGTATACAATTCTAGCTTTTCCTCTTTTAATTTCACTATGATTTCTTACTATAAATGCTGCTGTTCTATGAGGACTTTCAGATTTTCTAATTAATCCTTGTGTTATCATTTCAAGTATTTGCTTTCTAAATTCTTCTTTGTCTAATGGACTGTATTCAATATTAGCTGTTCTAATTATAATATCAGGATTTTTAAGTTTAAATTTACATACATATTTTACCTTGGACTTAGTTATATCTTCTCCTATTAAACCTATTTTTTCTAAATGTAAAATAATAGGATGATTTATACTTTTAGTAATGTTCATTCCCTTTTCAAATTCTTGATTTAAAAATTCTGTTAATAATTTCATGCTTTCATTTTCAATGTAATTGATTCGGGGTGTAGAAGTTTTTAAAAAATCTAAACTACCTTGTCCACCACGCTTCTGCGCAACTTCTGATGTGTAATTATATTTTAAGGTAGGGATTGTATAAATATTTTTACTAAATGTAATAAAATGTCGTGTTAATGTAAGTGCACCATTACTATAAAATAGAAAATTCAATCCTAAGACAAAGTCTTTTGATTGTATGTTTTTAGGATTAATGTTTATTTGAGGTATAACATATTTGTTTTTTCTTTCTTTTCTTTCTTTTCTGCTCGATATGGTATCAGAGCAAGGCTTTCTTAAAATCTAAAAGACTAAGACAAGCTCCATGTTTTTGGCTTGATATGCCGCTTTCATTATGGAGAACTCTCTTAGGTGAAGATTATGGGAAAACTAAGCTCCGACTACCTTAAAGAATTAAGGAAAGAATTTTGTAAAAATTAATTTTTAATTATTTTAAAAAACTTTTAAAATATATGGGATATAAGAAAATCTTTTAAGGGAAAAGCTATAAATTAAAGGCTAAAGCTAAGAAGTTTGATTTCATTAAAAATATTGAGAATCATTTCAAAAAACTTGAGTTCCTTAATCTTGAATTTAGTGATAAAAGTGCTTCTAAATCTATTACTACTGATAATTATAGTTTCGTTTGTCATATTAGAGATAATTGTAAACATAGTCTTCATACTGATAATTCACATTTAAACGCATTAACAGATTTAATTATAAATTTAGCAATAAATTTACAAAAAGAATCTAATAGTAATAAACAATTAATCGAAAAATATACAGAAGAAATTAGAAAATATAATAACAACTTAAATTTTATTAAAGAACAAAACGAATTATTATTAAATTAGCTTAAACAAATAAATATAGAAACTAAAACAATTAATATTGAAAAGTCAATTACAAATAATAACAACGCATTTAGTGAAGAAATTGAAAGAGTAACACAAGCTATTAATAAATTACACATAAACAGTTCTGAAGTTATAAAAAATATTAATAAACCCATACCTTATAAACATTGGCAAATAAGAAAATGAGCTTTTTAGGACGAAGTAGAACTATTCAGGAAGCAAGACATTCTACTAGTAATATACAGGATATTATAACCTCTGATAATTTCTTAAATAGAATAATTAGAAGAGGATCAAGATCAAATAATAGTGATAGACATACGTTACACATAGAAGATGAAATAGATGTAGACAAAAATATAGACTTATATAATCAACATCAATTAGATGTATTAAATCCAAGAGTATTATATCAAACAGGAAGATTTAATATTAACACAACATTAAAACAAAGTATTAGATTTGTAGGATTTAAAGAAGAAGATAACGTAGAAAATATAGAAGGGACTAGTGAAACAAATACAGAATATAGTTTTATGAATATTATAGAAGACGAACTAATAGACGAACCAATATACGATAACGAACCAATATACGATACAGAAACAGAAGAAGTAGACAATAATGAAATAGATTTTAATTTCCTAAAATTTGAACAAGAAGAATGTTGGAATTATACACTACTAGAAGTCGAAGAAAATAATGAAATTATTACAGGATTTAAGAGTGAGGAAACTACTAAAACAATTGAACAAATAATAGATAAAAAATTTACAGAATTAAATATACAAGAAGAAGTAGATGATATGATTATAGAATGTATGACAGAATTAGGTATGACATACGAAGAAAGTTATAAAACATTAACACAATACTATAACTTACCATTAATAGAAAGTATAACACAAGGTAAAACAATGTTATCAGAATTCTATAAGCAAGATAATACATTTATGGCAGATGAAGAGAGAAAACGACCAAAATTTACACATGGAGAAGCAAGTGAAACACATGAAACTCATGGAAGAGAACCATGGGCAAATCCCTCAATTAATTACCAACAACAACAACAAACGTATAAAGGAACAGGTAAAAGAATGCCTATAGGACAAATATACAGTGGAAATATGTTATTATTAGAACAACAAAAGCCTCAATTATGGGTTGATGAAATACTAACATGGGAACAAATAGTAGTACGAATGTGGGAAACAAATAAAAAAGATAGTATGGATATGTTTTCATATTTAGAAACAACATTAGGACCAATAGCATTAGGTATTTGGCAAAGTAAAAAAGCCCAAGATCCTACCTCAATTAATGCCTTAAAAGCTTTAGGAGATAATCCATATAATTTTACATCACAAATTAGAACACTTATTTTAGGAGTAGACCCAGCTAAGAATAATAGTTTAATACAAGATACAGCTATTAGAAATTTAGAACAGTTAAGCATTGCAGATATGAAATATATAAACGAATTTACCTTAGATTTTATAAGACTATTATCACAAACAGGAAAAGCTATGGATGATGATCTCTGTGATAAATATTTTATAAAACTCCCAGGAGATTTAGGAAAATCTATACATGAATCATGGAAACAAACATATGGACAAATACAAAATCTAGGAATAGGACCAAGAATAACATATACATTTGGAATATTAGAAGAAAAATGTAAGGAAGTAGCATTACAAGAACAGTTAAAAAGAAATTCTTATGCATTTTGTAAAACAGCTATATATACACCACAAGCATATGGAGTATACGATAAAAAGAAAAAGATTAGAAAAAGTACTACATATAATAAAAATTATAAATCAAATTACAATAAAAATAAATATGTAAGAAAACCACAAACAAGAAAGTGTAAATGCTTTATATGTGGAGATGAAAAACATTTAGCTAATAGATGCCCAAATAAAAATAAAAATATGGAAAGAACTAATTTAATAGAACAAATTAACGACTATGAAATAGAATCAATACAAACTGATGACTCGGATAATGAATCAGTATATAGCATATACAGCGAAGACGAAAAGCAAATAGCTAAAGTAACTTATACATATATGAATATACAAGAGGAATGTCAACACCAATGGATACATAATAGGGG